>CM030730.1:0-17500 GCA_018127085.1 Pneumocystis sp. 'macacae'
CAATCTAACTTTTACTTTTGCTTTTTATCTCTTTTGTTTTTTGTTTTTTATCCACTACCATCCTCTCTACTCATTCTTGCTCACTCGTCACCTATTCTTCATTTACGAAAAATACGTTATTCTTTATTTTTTTTTAACTCTAATTTAAACCCACTTCTAAGCGCAATTCAATCTAATTTTCGCCTTTATTTCTTATCTCTTTTGTTTTTTATTTTTTATTCACCACCACCTGCTTTACTCATTTCTACTCACTTCTCACTTATTCTTCATTTACAAAAAATGCTTTATTTTTTACTCCCCTCTAACTCTAATCTAAACCCACTTCTAAACTCGTTTTAATCTAATTTTTGTATCTCTTCTTTATTTCTTATGGTTCCTGTTTTCTTATCTACCTTATCTTTACTTTTGTCAACTCTTAGCCAATTCTTGACTTATAAAAAATTATTTTTATTTTTCATTTCTCTTTAATTCTAACCCAAATCCAAGTCTAATCTAATATTCATTCACTTCCACTTCTTATCTTTTTTATATTTTACCCTTCACTTACCCACTATCTTCAACTCTGTTTAACTCTTGATTTTTAGTTTACAAAAAAATTTATTCTCTCTCTCTGAAATAATTCAATTCTAACCTAATGCTAATCTAACTTCTACTTTTACTTCTTCTATCTTGTTACTCCTACTCTTCACCTCTAGTCTCGCCTCCCCACCTCCTCTTATCTACACTGTGCACACCTCTTCCTCGCCTTATCAGCACGGTGCACACCCACCTCCCCCATCTCCTTACTTCGTGCACACCTCCTCCTACCCCTTTCCTACCTCCACCTGCCTCACCCCTACACTCCCCTGCGTCTGCTGCTTCTTGCGCTTTGTTCCCCCCGCGTGAGGCTCAATCTAACGTCTCGTGTTGCACGCTCCCCTGTATTTTTGCCTCCCTTCTCCCCCCATCCCTTACGCCCTTCTTCACGTCTAAGTAATTGCCTTCAGACCCATCCCCTTTGCACGCAACACGCTTTCCACCCATAGTGTCTTTTCAATTTTAATGTAATCTTCACCTTTATGCTTTTTTTCTTTTTGGTGTTATTTTTATTCTTCACCTCATCTTCATTTCTAGCAATTCTTGCCCATCTACGCGTCATTTCATTCTGAAGAAATTTTTATTTTTTATCTTCTTTAACTTTAATCTAAATCACTTTTAAACGCAATTCAATGTAATCTTCGTGTCTACCTTTTATTTTTCTGTTTCTTGTTTTTTATCCACCACTACCCTCTACTTAGCAATTTTTCCCTTTTTAGCGTCATTCTTGACTTTAAAAAAATTCTTTTATTTTTCATTTCTTAACTTTAATTTTGGAACCCATTTCTAAACACAATTCAATCTAATCTTCAATACTGTTTTTGTTTTTTATTCACCACCATCCTCTACTTATTTATTCTTTCACACTTTATTCTTCATTCACTTCTTTTACCCACTCCAAAACTAATTCAATTCTACTCTCAACTCAATCTAACTTTTACTTTTCATTTTTTTTTTCTGTTTTATTTTTATTCACCAATCCTCTAAATTCTTGCTCACTCTTACTTGTTCTCTTCACGAAAAATTTTATTCTTTGCCCTTCCTGATCTAAACCACTTCTAAACACATTCAATTTTTCAATTGTTTTTATTTTTGGTTTGTTTTCTACCCCTTCTTTTATTTTTTTGTTTCTCGTCACTTATTTTTCATTTATAAAACCTCTATTTTTACTCCCTCTCTCTTATCCTAAACGCAATTCAATCTAACATTCACTTCTACTTTCTATTTTTCTACTTTTGTTTTATTCTTCACCTTATCTTCACTTTTCTTTAACCCCTTTACCCTCCATCCCTTTATACCAATGCCCTCTCCACACTGTCTCTTTTCAATTTCAATCTAACATTCACCTTTGCTTCTTATTTTTTGGTGTTTTTATTTTTTGTTCACCACCACCCTTTCTATTCACCTATTTCTGCCCAGCTACTCGTCACTCTATTTATGAAAAATACTTTATTTTTTATTCTTCTTTAACTCTAGTCTAAACTCACTTTTAAACTCGTTTTAATCTAACATTCACCTCTGCTTCTTATCTTTTTTGTTTTTTATTTTTTGTCCACCACCTCTTGTTTTACTTATTCATTTCTACTCACTTGTTACTTATTCTTCATTCATAAAAATTCTTTTTATTTTTTACTCTTCTTTAACTTTAATTTAAACCCACTTCTAAACGCAATTCAATCTAATCTTCGTGTCTGCTTCTTTTTTCTTTGTGTTTTTTATTTTTTATTCACCACCACCCTCTCACTTATTCTTGCTTACTCGTCACTCTTCATTCACGAAAAATACTTTATTTTTTACTCCCCTCTAACTCTAATCCAAATCTACTTCTAAACTCGTTCTAATCTAATTTTTGCATCTCCTCTTTATTTCTTATGCTTCCTGTTTTCTTATCTACCTTATCTCAACCTTTGCAATTTTCCTACTTCTGGTTTACAAAAAATTCTTTTTATTCTTTACTTCTTAAATACAACCTAAATCTGACCCAAATCTAAATCTAATCTAACATCCACTTCTACTTTTTATCTTTTTATATTTTACTCTTTACTCACCTACTACCTCCAACTCTGCTTAACTCTTGGTTTTTGGTTTACAAAAAAATTCTTTTTACTCTACTCTCAAAACTAGTCTAATTCTAAGCTAAATCTAACTTCTACTTCTACTTTTGTACTCTTGTTTTTTACCCCATCACTTCTTATCTCCACTACCACCCACTTCACCGCCTCCTCTTATCTGCACACTGCACACCCTACCTTATCTACGGCGCACATGCACTTGTACCCCCACTTCTCCCCCTCTCCTACCCCTCCTCACCTCCCTACTTCCCACTAACTGCTTGGTGCACACTCTCATCTCCTCGGTACACACTTTTTTCACATCCAACCTCCCCCACCCTCCCCCATCTTACGTCGTAGACACCCCCTCATTGCTTGGTGCACACCCACCTCGCTATATTTGGTGCACACCTCATACCTTGCTATCTCTTGAGACCCTCTCCTACTTCCTACCTTGTTCTTCATTTTTTATTTACAAAAAAAAAATTATTCCATTCTTTCTCCTTCTAACTCTAATCTAAATCTACTTTTAAACGCAATTCAATCTAATCCTTCCCCCTACTCCTTATTTCCTGTGCTTCCTGTTTTCTTGTCTATTTTATCTCAACCTCTAACTTTCTTGCTCTTAGTTTACAAAAAATTCTTTTTACCCTTCATCTCTTTTTAATTCTAACCCAAACCTAAGTCCAATTTAATATCCACTTCTACTTCTTTTCTCTTTCATTTTTATCTTTCACCTACCACCTCTGCTCTTCTTATCAAGTCTTATTTTTAGTTTAAAAAAAAATTTTATTTTTTCTCCCCTTGAAACTAGTCTAATTCTAAGCTAAATCTAATTTCTTCTTCTATTCTATTCTCTTAGTCCTATCTTTTACTTAGCACCTCCACTTCTACCTCCCTCCCCACCTCCTCTTATCAGCACACTGCACACCCTACCTTTCTGCACCGCGCACACGCACTTGTACCCCCTCCCCACCTTCCCCTCACCTTCCCTACCTCCCCCTACTCATACTTGGTGCACCCCTTCTTCCCACCCTATCTCTACCGCACACCTCTCGTACCTCCTCCCTCCCCCACCCTACCTCGCTACTTTGTGCACACACCTCCTACCTTACTGCTTGGTGCACACCTCATACCTTGCTGCTTGGCGCACACACTCACCTCGCTGCCTCCTGTAGACCCTCTCCTACTCACCTCATTTCTTATTCATCCTTAATTTACAAAAAAAAAATTATTTTATTTTTCATCTCTCCTTAAGTCTATTCCAATTCTATCCTCAATTTCAATCCAATTTTTACTTCTACCCCTTATCTCCTGCTGTTCTTATTTTCTTATTTACCTTATCTACACCTTCCAACTCTCCTAGTCTTGATTTACAAAAAATTATTTTTATTTTTCATTTCTCTTTAATTCTAATTCAAATCCAAGTCTAATCTAATATTCACTCATTCCTACTTGTATTTTTATCTTCCATCCACCACCTCTAACTCTACCTTCCACCAATTTTCTTATTTTTGGTTTACAAAAAAACTCTTTTTATTCTTAATCTATTTTTAGAACTAATCTAATTTCTACTTCTACTTCTACTTCTTCTATCTTGTTACTCCTACTCTCCACCTCTACTCTCACCTCCACCTCCCCTTATCAGCACACCGAACACCCTCCCCTTATCAGCACCGCGCACACTCACTTGTACCCCCTCTCTCCTACCTCCATCTCAGCCTCCCCTACTAGCTGCTTGGTGCACACCATCTTATTTGCACCGTGCACATTTTTTTCACATCCAACCTCCCCCACCCCACCCCATCCTCTACTTTGCACACTCCCACCTCGCTGTTTGGTGCACACCTCCTACCTTGTGGCTTGGTGCACACCATCTACCTCGCCACCTCGTATATAAACCCTCTCCTACTCCCTACCTTGTTCTTGTTCATTTTTTATTTACAAAAAAAAATTATTTCCTTCTTTCTCCCTCCAAGTCTAATCTAAATCTACTTTTAAACTCGTCCTAATCTAATTTTTACTACTTTTTATCTTCTCTGCTTCCTGTTTTTTATCCACCTTATCTTTACTTCTGTCAATTCTTATCTAATTCTTGATTTACAAAAAAACTTTTTATTCTTGATTTCTTAAATACAACCTAAATATGACACAAATCTGACTCTGATCTAACACTCACTCACTCTCACTCCCATTCTCTTTTATTTTTACCCTTCACCTACCGCCTTATCTTTACTTCCAATTCTTCTATTTTTGATCTACAAAAAAACCTTTTATTCTTAATCTTCTTTTAAAGTTAAGCTAAATACAATTTCTTTTATTTTATTCTCTTAGTCCTGTCTTTTACTTAGCACCTCTACTTTTACCTCTACCTCTCCATATCCTCTTATCAGCACACTGCACACCCTGCCTTATCTATACACCGCGCACACGCACTCCTACCCTCTCTGCCGTGCACACACTCTCCTACCTCACTCTCACCTCATCTCCCCCTACCCCCCTACCTCTCCTTACCTCACTCCTAGTGCACCCCTTCTTCCCACCCCAACTCTACGGTGCACCCTATCTTCTTACCTCGTGCACCTCCCCTACCCCTCCTCACCCCATCCCCTACTGTGCACACCATCCTACCTCGTTACTTTTAGTGCACACTCTCGCCTCGCTATTTGGTGCACACACTCTCCTACTCCTCACCTCATTTCTTCATCTTTAATTTACAAAATACAAAAAAAAAATTTATTTTATTTTTTACTCTCCTCCAACTCCAATCTAAACCCACTTCTAAACGCAATCCAATCTGATTTTTGCTTTTAATTATCTTGTATTTTATCTTTATCCACTATCGTCTCATTTTCACCTCATTCTTCTACTTTTGATCTGAAAAAAATTTTTATTCTATTCTTCCCCTTTCTGAATCTAGTCTAATTCTATGCTTAATTTCAATTTAATCTCTACTCAGTTTTTATCTTGTATTTTTTCCCTTTACTCGTTATCTACTCCACCTCATCAATTCTCTTGTACTTTTGATCTGCTCGAAAAAACTTTCTTCTTTACTTTTTAAATATGAATCAATTCTAACCTAAATCCAAGTCTAATCTAACACGCACTCTCATTTGTTTTGTATTTTCACCCTTCACCCACCACTCCAACTCTGCTTACCAATTCTTGCTTTTAGTTTACAAAAAAACTTTTTATTCTTTATTTACTCTTAATTCTAAGCTAAATTTAACGTCTGCTTCTACTTCTTTTGTTTTATTTTTTACTCTGTTACCCAGCTCCATCTCCACCTCTTACCCTGCCTTATCTGCACCGTGCACACCCCAACCACTTTCCAGCTTTGTGTGTTCCAAGATCTGTGCAGAGACTGCCACTCAATTCCAGTCCCCTTCTTGCGCCCAACCCCCCCTGTCCACCTCAACCTCGACTGTGTGCTCATTTTTCGTCCAGAAAAATCTCAACTCTAACATACTACTGCCAAATTGAGTCGAAATTGACGTAAATCCCATGCAAACATCTACGCATTATTCCTTATCTGCCCCCCACCCTCTCTCAATTCTTGTGTGCACACCTCCCTCACCCTCTCCTCTGCCTTACCCCACATTTCCCCACACAAATTCTGCTTTTTCGGTGGGGTGTTTCCGTTTTCGGCCACAAATGCGGGGTAACGCCCTCCCCCTCTCTTATCGGCCCTTCCCCACACAAATTTTATTTTTTTGCGGGGTAAATGCGGGGTAATTCCGGACTAGTTTCGGGCAAACACGCGCGTCCCAGACGCGTCCAAAACACGCCCACACGCGTCTAACGCGCACACTGCATACTGTGAGGCAGGAATACACTGTGTGCGGAGGCTGGCGTGCACAGTACGAGGTGCGGGGGAGACGCCGTGCACAGTGTGGGGAGGATGGCCCGGTAAAATGCACTTATTATTCCCTAAATATACATGCCCGTCCCAAACCATATTTACCCATTTCTAAATCATAACTGAAATCATCATCCCCAACAACACCCCCTTCATTACACCCCACCCTGTCATCCTCAGCCCCCCACTCGGCTTCACCTCGCCTGCCTCCTCGCCCTCTGTCGTACATTTTGTAGGTCTGCATTTTCTTGTCGACGTCAGCGTCACCGTCGATGTCGTCGTTGATGTGGACGTCGATGTGCTTGTGTGTGTCGATGTGTGTGTGACCCAGACGTCCGTTGTCTGGATCGACGTGCATTTCTCTGCGTCTCCTGTCTTTTCTCCTCCTGGCCCGACTGTCTCTTTTATCGTTATTGTTATATTCTTTGTCTCTATCTGTACTTTGTGCTCCGTCACCTCCAACGGTTTCAATCCATTGCATTTATTTTCTATCGTTTTGCATGCATCTTCACATTGCGGGCACTCCACTTTGAACCCACATCCCTTCAGCAGATCTTGACACTCCTCCTTCAACTCTACATACAAACTGAACGTCTGTGACACCAAATCAAATGCCTCAAGCTCCTTTTGTGTCACATGTGCCTTTAGTGTTACATCTCTCCTAACAAGCTTAAATCGCTTTTCACTTTTTGCTGCTGCTGCTGCTTGGTTTTCTGCCTTATTTCCTGCTACATTTGTTGTAGCTAAAACAAGATTTGCTAGTTTCATCGCTTCCACCGCTTTATCCTTGATATTTTTATACTCTTTTTCTTTTTTTTCCAGCTCCTCTTTTGCCTTTGTAAGTTTTTCCTTTAGTTCAGGACATTGCTTTTTGACTTTTTCTACTAGTTTTTCACAGAGTTCTTCTCTAACTTTACTATCACTTTTATTATTTGTTTTGTCCGTGCACAAAGTGTTAAATTTATTGGTTGCATTCTTCAATATTACACAGTACTTGTCAAGTTCTGCTTTACATTCTGTCTTTTCCTTTAAGTGACCCTTTAGTCCATCAATTGCTTTCACTTCCAATTCTTCTCTCTCAATGAATAATTTGCACTCCTCCTTTAGCTTTTTGCAGGTGTGATCCCCATCAGCTGTTAGATCCTTGCAACTCGACATAAATTTGCTGCAATACGGCATCCAACGCCCACATGCTGTCTCTCTTCCATTATCCTTCTTCGCCTCCTCTACAACTTTATTCTCTTCTATATTCTCGCCTAATGCTGCACACTTGGACTTGACGCTCTTCGTGATAATCCTGCACGTAACATTCTGCGCCAGACATGCAAGAGCAAACCGATTCCCCCTTCTAGACCAACCATTGCATCGTTTCCTTAAGCTTTCTACACACGAGTCAAACTTATCTAAGCCTTCTATTTTTTCTTTTAGTAATTCCTCCTCCAACTGTTCTGCATTCTCCAACCGTCTGCAATGTTGATTCAGCGTATAACACGGCCACCCAATTTCTCTTGAATCAGGTCCCAAGTCCTCACACTTCTTCTCCAACACTTCGCAATCCTTTCTCGTCGGGAAATCCCGTTTTTCATTCAAGAGCTCCTGCAAATAAACTGCCCTCATCCGCAAGTCTGTTGAAAGCGTAAGCGCTGTGCTTTTCGGATCCATGCACAGCACGAACAGTTCATCACTCTGTTCTTTTAGTTCCTTGCAGGCTTTTACCAACTTCTTTTGAAGATCTTCAAACCACGTTGGATTTGAACCCTGCAATGAACCCCGCAATTCGCTTTGCAACGCCTCATTTGCTACAGCATAGAGCCCCCTTTTGTAACACGCCGCTCTTAGATTACTACAAGGCTTGTCAGTAGGCCCTTGACCTTCTAAATAAAGACAATCTGATTCCAGAGTTCTGCAATCCTTCTCAGTAAGAAATATGGGTAGATCATGCCATCCAACGGTATTTTTGCTAGTTACAACAAGAAATACATTTTCGATTTTTGTAGTAAGAGTTGTGATGCTTGTCACCTGCTTTTTTTGCAAATTATCGCATTCTTCCGTTCCATTATTACTTGCTTTATTAGTACCTCCATCACAGAAACTCTTCAGAAGTTCATGCTCTTTAAGATCTTCACATTTTTTTTCAAGTGCTTTTTCACAGTTTTCTTTGACTTGTGATCTTGCATTGCCTCGACTCAGCAAGAGCAAAAGTTCAGCTGCATCTCTTGTGGGCGGTCGCCCAATATAGACCCCTTCCCTTGCTGCCTCCCCATAAAGCTCCTGCAGCTCTATTTCTTCTGCCACTGTAAGTCCCGGCCGCGTGGGCTCAAAGTCTGAACCCGGTCTCTCGTAAACTACCCCCTTTCCTTGACAACTATTCTCTAGGTCTTTGCATTTCGGTCCATCTCCAGTGCAATCTGTGCTGTAAAAGTAGCATTTCTTAAGTAATGATGGGCATTTCGTTTCCAACTCGTTTTCGTTTTTCAGAAGGTCTTCAGCTTCGCCCTTGAGCGAATTGCAGATAGATTTTTCTTTATCCACGAGGCTTTTACACACTTTTTCCTCATCAAAACACAGCACCGTTAATTCATCACTTTCTCCGCTCAGTAGAGAGCAAACTTCGTTGAACTTCTCCTTACATGACTGCTCGTTCTTAAGACTCCCGCTAAGCGCCCTTAAAAGAACTTTTTCTGCTACCTCATCACGCTTCTTCTGGTAACATTTATTTCTTAGCTTGTTACAGTTGTCTCTAAGATCTGTTGGACATGCTGCTTCCAAAAACAAGCATTGTTGCTCATTCCCTTTGCAATCCTCACCCGTTAATTTTGAAATCTCTTTTTCAGCTACTGTTCCAAGCTTTCCTTTAAAATCAGTGCATTTTTTGGTAATTTTGTCTTTCAATCCTGTACATTTTGTTTCTCGCTTTTTATCTTCACATAAATCTTCAAGCTTTTCATGTATTTCTTTCTCTTTTAGTGCAGCACTTTTTAATTCTTTACAATACTTTTCTAAACTTTCTTTACATTTATCATCTTTATAATCATTTTTCACAATTAAAGCCAAAAGAATCTCTTCATCATCATATACATTCTGTGCTGCCTGTGCCTGCCTCTTAACCGCCCGCGCCACCGCCCGTGCTGAACTCTTTAGAATACATCGCGTGCTTGGCTTCTATTTCATGTGCAGCTCAGTGCCGAGTTTATGAAGCGTACTTTTTCTTAGTCACATTAATTGTTTTGTATGTCCTTTCTGAAGTATAAAACATGGTTTAAAAGAATCTTACAGTAAAAGCATGCATTGAATTTTTGTTCTTAAAAGACTTCTAAAACAATGTGAGGTTCCTTTAATATACATGATACGTTGCTATAAATTCTGAAAACAAGTTGAAAATATGAATCAGGTTGTATTTATGAAGAAATAAGGTTTCTCTAAAACGCTAGTTTTTCGGTCTTTTAAAAAAACTGATAAGATATTTTAAAAAACAAAAATACGTAATAAAAATTACTTTAAGAAAATAAATATCAATTCTAGATAATATTTTTAAAACATCTGCTTTTTAAATTAAATAGATAACTATATTTCCCATATCTCAATACATGCTAATTCGTCTTGCAAATATTCCTTTGAACTCTTTAAATTTTCTTTATCAAATCATTAAACAATGTTAGTAAAATCCATTTTAAAATATTTTTGTATTATTTTATCCAGCAAATCTAAGTAGTTTCCCGTAAAATCTGGTAAAATGTTTGACGATTGTATTTTCCATGTTATTTTCATATCAAATATTTTCAAAGGGTATCCTTTATGATTTTTGCTTTAATTCTTGGTCGTGCTTTTGAAAAGGTCCTTAGGTTAAATATGTGTGAATGGATAGAAAACAAATTATAAAAAAGTGTAACAAATACAAGTTGGTTGGATAAAAATATAGATGAGTGTGATTCAAAATGCATGATGAATTGTTGATGCCATTTCTCCAGTTTTTATTTTTTATTCTCCTTTGTTTTGTTCTTTTTGTTCAAGTATATATAAATGTATATTCTTTTCTAGATCCCGTCTACTTCAAATACACATGCCACCTCCTAAACCATGCTTATTCTAAATATAGATGCTTTTCTCTAAACCCTGTTCATTTCAAATGCATATGCTTTTTCCGATTTTACTCATTCTAAACCACGACCGAAATAATCATTACCAGTATTACTCCCTTCATCACGCTCCACCCACTCACTCTGATCCCCTCACTCGGTTTTACATCCCCTGCTTCCTCTCCACCCTTCGTCGCGCACTTTGTGGGCTTGCATTTTCTTGTGGACGTCAATGTCATAGTTGATGTTATGATAGATGTCTGTGTAGATGTGCGAGTATATGTCGAGGTACTTGTAACCCATCTGTCCGTTGTGCGAACCAAGAGACATTGTCCTTCTACTGTTACTGTCTTTTGCGTTCCATCTGACTTTGTTTCGATAATAATTGTTTCTGTAATAGTAGCCTCTATAATAGTTTGATTAGTTGCTTCTTTCCCTGAAGACTTAAGTTTTAATGGTTCCAATTTATTGCACGCTTCCTCAATTTTCCCGCATGCATCTTTATATTCAGAACAATCCTCTTTAAATCCACACTCCAATAATAGATTTTTGCATTCTGCTTCCACTTCTAGATATACTTTTAACGCTTCAGTTGTTGCATCAAACGCCATAGCTTCCCCATCAGTAATATTTACATTTACATCCTTCTGTTGCAGATATTTAGGATGATCCTTCTGAAGTGCGTCCGCTCTTAGATCTCTTTTTATGTTTGCATTTGCATTATAAAGTAGAGCCAATGCTGCGTTATTTATATCTGTTTTTTGTTTATTCAAAGTAAGTTTCGCAGTTTCTAACGCTTTCTCTGCAATACTGCTCAATTCCTTAACAGCCTCTACACTCTTTTCTATTTCTGTTGCCATAGTATTTAGTTTCGTGGACAATTCTGCACATCTTCCTTTTATTCGTCCTGCTAGTTTTTGACATAACTCTGTTCTAGCTGTATTATTTTTAGCACCAGTACTATCATTACAAAAATTCTTGAATGCATCATTGTCCGTTTTAATCCAATCTAGACAGTATTTATCAAGAGCTAATTTACACTTATCTTTGTTAAGATTTCCTTGTAATCTATACATAATTGCCTTTTCTTTATCCTGTAATTCGCGATATGATTTACAGTTTTTTTTTAATTCTTTGCATTTCCCATCCTTTCCATTATCTTCAACAAGCTTCTCACAACTCGACATATACTTATCACAATAGGGTTCCCAGAGGTCACATTCTGATCCTTTATCTGCATCCATGTTCTTTGTTTTTTCTAACACTTCCATAAAATCCATATTCTTTCCTAAAGTAGTACATTTAAAGTTAATATCTCTAGTAATCATCTGACATGTAGTGTTTAACTGTATACACGAAAGAGCAAACCCCATTCTCTTTCTTTTGGACATGCTATTACATATTTCTGCAACTTCTTTTATGCATATGTTCAAATCGTTTAATTTTTCTACTTGTTTTTTTAACAAAATATCCTCTAATTCTTTTGCATTCTTTAGATGGTTACATCGTTCTTTCAATGTAAGACATGGTAAATCATTCATTATTGAATCTTGTCCTAGTACTCCACATTCCTCTTCCAGTTTTTTGCAGTCCTCATCACTTGGAAAATCTCTCCTCCAGCCTAAACTGATTCTAAGTTCGCGACTCTGCCTTTCAATATCGTTTTCAAGTGCATGACAAGTATCCCATGGTCGTAGACAAAAATCCATTAGTATGGGATTCTCGGTATGAAATTCTGTTTTGCATAGTTCCAATATTCCATTCATGCATGTTTGAAGAAAATCGGTTTCTGTTAAATTATGCAATTTTCCTCTTAACACACTCTGAAATAGTTGATAGCCCCTTCTAAAAAGTCGTGTCTTTAAACATGCTGATTCTAGATTCGTACATGCATTATCCATTTTAATACCCATGTAATCGCAATGTGTTTGTAAGTAGAAACACTGAGATTCCAAATTTATACAAAGTCTTTCATCGAGCTCAGTAGATTGCTCAGACCATCCCAACGCTGTAGACTCTTGATCATCTGAAGTGTTTGACATTGATAAGCCATGTAATTTTGACTTCAAAGCCTTACATCTGTATTTTAGATTATTTCTTAGCTCAGTACAGATCTCTTTTTTACTTTCATTCATTTTTCTTTTAGTGCTATCATATAGATCTTTCAATTGAGGTAAAGAGTTACAAAATTCATAACAGTCATTAACACTAGTTTCACAAGTATCTACATCATTTTTTACTAGTAATGATAGAAGGTCAATCGTATCTTTTATTCCTGGTTTTCCAATTTCATCATCAAATAATTCTTTGTGTTCTATTTCATCCATTAGTGTAATTTCTTTTTCTAGTAGATCAAGCGTTAGATCAGGCGGTATGTATTTTCTTTCCTCTCCACATTTTTCTCCTAGTTCCTTGCAAATATCTTGAAAATTATCATTGCAGTTTGATTTATGAAAGTGGCATTTTTTAAGAATTAAAATGCACATTTTTTTTAACATTTCAGCATCATCATTAGTTTCTATAAAGTCTTTAAGGTCTAACACATTCGTTTGTAAGTCTCTACAGTTAGTTTTTGCAAAGTCTATGATATCTTTACATCTATCTGAACCCAAACAAAATTCCATTAGTTCATCGCTTTCTCCCATGAATATAAGGCATTTCTCATTAATTACTTTTTTGCAATCTTCTTCTGTTTTCAAGTTTCCAGAAAATGCTCTTAAAAGAAACTCTAATATTATATCATTCCGTTCTTCTTGTCGAGATAAACTTGTTAAATCATTACATTCCTTTTTAAATTCTTCCAAACACATTTTCTCCAATAAAATACATTGACTTTGTATTGTATAAGGATTATATGAATGAGATTTTCCACTAATAATGTCTTGTAATTTTTTTTTAAATTTTTTACATTTTATATTAATTTGAAAATCATCGCATGTTTCTTTATATTTCGTATCTTCACAAAGACTCTTCGTTTCTAGATGAAAATTCAGAACTTTATCCAAAAGATTCATCTTCTTTAGTTTTTCGCAGTATTCTTTTAATTTTGCTTTACATTGATTATTTGCAATATTTTCTTTCTCTTTTAAAATTAAAATAAGAACTTCTTCTTTGCTAGATAAAAAAAATTGTTAATTTTATAGATTTTAGTGTTACTTAAGAGTTTTCATACGTTGTTAAAAATAGTGGTGTATTTATTGAAAGATCTGATGATGTAGATCTTTTATGAACAAGTTCTAAAAAAATTAAAAAGAAAAAGAAAAAACACAATACCAATACTTTCCGAAAAAGCATATGCTATGCCAAGAAATTCAACTAACAGAAATGCTTTCATCTATAATGGCAATAAATAAGTAATAACTTTTACAAAAAATGCATCCATATTATTTGATATCGAAAATATCGAGAAAAGTTCTCAGATAAGGAAACGATAATAAATTAATAATGAATATAAAAATAGATAAACAGACAAACAACTACTCTATTCTGTTACAGTTGAATGATTTGTTTTTTCGTTGAATTTATATAAATTTATATCTAATATTTTTAATCAAAGTTGAAAAATAATTTTTTTGTAAAAATTTAAACTACCTTTTCAGGAGAAATTTAGAAGTCAGAAAAAAATAGATTTAATAAAATTGAACTCTATTATTCATTTCTATTTAAAATTACCCTACGTGTTTATTTATTTTTCTCATTTCTTACATTTAGTTTCATTAACTTAAATTCAAAACTATATGTATAACATTTATATTTTTAAAGTCTTGATTTTTTCCATCATACAATTCAAATTATAAAAATAATTCTTAATGATAATTATTCGTTTTCAAATTTGCTAATGTTTTTAAATGCTTTATACAAATCAATAACAGTGGCTTCCTAACATTGATTTTTCTTTTACATAAATCTAAGAGTTTATTTATGAATGTTTAAGGGCATTGTTTATTATTATGTAATTTCCTTATAGAGTTATTCTAGAATAACTGATGTTTTCTTTTAAAGAACTAGATTTTTAGATATCTTGATTTTGTATTATTATATATATGGCTAAACTTAATAGTTTCTGAATTGTAAAGCTTTAAAAAATGAAAGTATTCTAATTTTAAATTTACACAAAGTTTTATAAAGTTCTTCAAACTAATTAGTTCATTTTAGCAATTAGGTTTTTGCTTTATTAAATCTAATAATGAAATTTAACAATAAATTTAATGATGAATTTAATATAAATTTTTTATCAATAACTTCTAAAAAAAAGATAAAGATAAAAAACACTTTTTCATGCATAATGATAAATAAAGACTTATGAAAAATGCTTGAGATTGAAAAGAGGAAGTAATTTTTAAACGAAAAATAGATAAATGATAACATATTGGTAATGAATATGTAGTAGAGAAATAAATATTGTTTTTTACAATTTTACAATTTGATATAATTTTATTGATAATGTTTTTTATAGTTCTTATTTCTAAATATTTAATATTTTTGCTTAAATATCTGATATAGTGAAGTGTCAAGGTAATAATTTATATAAAATTTTTTTCCTGGAAATATAACATATGATATTTATTTATTCGTTACTTATATATAAAAATATTTCCTTGATGATTGATTTTTTTAAGATTTATAGATCTTTTTATTTTAAAATGTTTTAGTTTAAGGATTTTGATTTTTCTGGTTATAAGCTTTTTGTATATTTTTAGTATTAAAAGCTTAATATATTCTTTTGATTAGTTTTGAAAAAAACCTTGAATTTTTGTTTTAAATTTTCTTATTTTTGAATATTTTTCTGAATTTCCTTAAAAGAATTCTTTTTATACTTAATGTAAATATAATTAAATGTTTAATAGTGTTTAAAAATCACTGTATTTATTTCCTGATTACTTAAAAAATTGAAAGACACCGTTAACTTTATTTTCTACAGCTTTACTAAAAATAGATTTTAAAGGACAAAAAATCATTTTTCAAATTAGAACCAATTATTAAATATCAATGTTTTAATTATAGTTAGCTGTTATGATTAATTGTTATTAATATTTATTCTCCAAAAATATTTAAAATTTTCCATTTTTATGACTTATAAAAATATTGTTTTAACTTTAACACTTAATCATGTTAACTATATTTCTTAATAAAATATTCTCTAAGTGATTATCCACATGCCTAGTACTATTGCTGTAATTTCCAAAATTAACTCTATTCTCTGTAATCCTCTTGATTTGATTGCAACGCCTATTATACGTGTATCATAAGATGATGTCGGTCCAGGTTTTGGCAAGTATTTAGTTGTTGGTTTAGGTTTTGGCAAACATGTAGCTGATGGTTTTGGCGACTCTGTTGGTGATTCTGGTGTTGGTTCTGGCAATTCTGGTGCTGGTGCTGGTGCTGGTGGTGGTGCTGGTGGTGACTCTGTTGGTGACTCCGGTGTTGGTGGCAGTGGTGGCGGTGATTCTGGTTCTGGTTTTGTTGGAGGTTCAGGTAGCGGTGGTGGTGGTGATTCTGGTTCTGGTTTCGTTGGTGACTCTGGTGCTGGCATAGATGGTTCCGGTTTTGGTTGCGGTGACTCTGTTGGTGATTCCGGTGTTGGTTCTGGCAATTCTGGTGCTGGTGCTGGTGCTGGTGCTGGTGCTGGTGCTGGTGCTGGTGCTGGTGCTGGTGCTGGTGCTGGTGGTGACTCTGTTGGTGATTCCGGTGTTGGTGGCAATGGTGGCGGTGATTCTGGTTCTGGTTTTGTTGGAGGTTCAGGTAGCGGTGGTGGTGGCGGTGACTCTGGTTCTGGTAGTTGTTCTGGCGGTAATTCCGGTGTTGGTGGTTTTGGTACTGGTCTTGGTAATGATTCTGCTGGTGGTTGTAAATTGCTGCATGTTTGAATGAAATTATTACATATATTAGTAATTTTTCCAATGATTTTAATACAAATAGATTTTGCATGGGAGCATATAGCTAATAATTCATTGCATTTGACAGCAAGTTTAGAATTAGTCTTATTAGTTGAAAACTCAAGAATTTTTAATATGAACTCACGACATCCTGTAGCTATTTTCTCCTCTAATTCTTTGCATGTATTAGAAATGTTGCTGCATAATGTAAATGTTTCTTGTTCTTTTTGATTGTTACCGCATTTTGTTTTTAATTTTTGTGTACATATAATATGATTAAATTCCTTATCTTTAAAATCTTCATATAAATCATCAAATTCTTTTTTCTCATTTAAGAGATGAGTGCATTTAACTTTGATTTTTATACATATATTACCTAACGATCCATAACAATTTTTTTCAAGCATTTTACAATTATCAGATAAGTAAGTACAATGATTATGCTTAATTGAACCTTCAGTTGTTTCTGAAAATCCGTAATAGGATAAATATCGTAAAAACCGTGTACAATGCTGTGAAACACGATGTATCATTTTATCACACGCTTTTTCTTTATTTGTACATATATGAGTAGTTATAACGTTCTTTTCAGAACAATATTTAGTGAGATAATTTATACATTTATCTTTATTTTCTAAATAACTATTATTTTTTTTAAGTATTTCATTCTCATATTCAAGTAGGGTTGGTATTTCAGAACATTTTTCGTTAAGAGTAGAACATAATTGTGTTGTAGCTGAGTGATATGAGCCTAATGTAGTACATTTTTCCTTTAGTTGTTTACAAAGATCAAGTGTAAGTGTTCCCTTATTTTGAGTTATTTGAGTTTCTAATGTTTTACGCTTTTCATCAATATATTTTGTTAGATTCTTACATGCTTCATTTGGACGTAGACATTTGTATAGTGCATAATAATTGTGATACATATAAGAACGGCATCGAGCTAAAAGAGCTTTTTGACAATTCTCTTGAATTTGAGTATTTGAAACAGTAGAAGATAATTCATTTATTCGAAATTTCCCGTTTAATTTGGTTATTAAATCTATAGTAATCGATTCTTCC